>OX155642.1:15253792-15279400 GCA_944567765.1 Carterocephalus palaemon
GACAAAAAATCTCTTATTTTTCTTTCTATACTTGAAAATTAGAGACGAAAATAATTCAATAAAAAATAAATGAACGGCTGCAAGAATACGATTACACCAGCATCGGATGATGATAAAATAAAATAATAAAAGATAGATAAGATAGATTATCATAGGTGGATTGTCAATTTCGTTTAACTGTCATTTCACGTACAATTTACGATATCAAAAAGAGCATAGGCACGAGATAAGTAATAATTAAAAAAAAAACTCAGACTCAAAAATCATGCTCGTGATACACATTTCCTGTAGTATTACTCGTATTTATCCAAGCAAGCGTTGGCGAGTTGTTAGACCAGTAATTAATATAAGCTCTAAAAAAAAATGAATTAAGTACCTACATAGAAACCTCGATAGCTGATAAAGATAACAAAACACAACTCACCTTGAACAGATCTCTACGTCAGTATCAGAGTCCAATTCTCTATCTATGTGTAAAATTTTTCTATACGACATAAGCGGTTTTTTAGTGACTTTTCGTAGATTTTGTTCTGTAATAATTTGAATAGAATGAATGAATAAATGAGCAACATATAACTGAACAATACGTAACTCTCTACTCTGATATTTGTCACAAATAAAACAATTGTGCACACAAATAATTATTAGGTACGTGACGTGGACCAGAAAGACCAGTTACGAAATAGTCTTTTTTCTTAACGGTGAAAAATACTAAATAGATGTGATGTAGATGTAGACAATTTCACATCTCATCAGAGAGGAAACCGTTATGGGCATAGCGGTGGAGTTCACCGGTGTATTCTATCGTGAGATAGACCCAGAGTCTTTCAAAAGCGCCAGAGAGAGTGGTTGAGAGGTGGTTGTACTTTGTCATGATGTCTCTTTGAAAGGTTTCCCACTTCTTTAATAACAACAAAATGTTTGTACAATAATGAATGACCAATAAGTTTAGACTGACATACTCTTATTGACCACGAGTAGCTATGAGAAGTCAGGCAATAAGACAAGAAATTCTGATAAATAATTATAAAATAATCGTTGCTATTTTAATTTTTTTATAAAAACATTCTCCCTCACCTTCAACTTCGCTATTTTCATGAGATTCACACCATTTTGTATCGACGTTCAGTACTCCACAAACTGTCTTGAATATATCATTCGGTAGAACTTCTGATAAATATTTGACATCGTTTTCTCCAAACTGATTAAAAAGCTTATAAGTAATTAGTATAATATAATGAGATATCATAAACACGTTTCTCTACTATGTGTTTTAAAATCAAACCCGCACGTGGTATATAGCCCAGTCATTTTGTTGTAGTGAAGTTGTAAAAAATTGACATTGATATCATACCCGCTAAAAAAATTATAAAGAGCAAAAGGTCACAAAAATCAGTTTTTTGCAAAAAAGCAATAGATACTCCGGAAACGATTAATTTGACAGAAAATTGCAATTAACATTTTGTGTAGATAATTTCCCGATAAACAATTTTTATAATTAACTCTATTGACCTCCGAGCAATAGGTCGCGAGATATTTGCGAAAAACTGATTTTCGTGACCTTTTAACCTTTATAGCTTTTTTACCCGGCACGATATCAATGTCGATTTTTCACATCTTCATTACAACGTCGTAATAAAGGTGTATACAAAAATTCAGCTCACTAGGAATCTTTCCGCAGATTGGAGTTAAAATGCCTAAAATGACTGGGCTAATAGCACAATCTAATATAGACAATAAATTACTAAAATATTAAAATAGACAATGGGGAGTCCATCTTGTCACTCTAATAATAATTGTACAGAACTACTACGAACATAATTGGAACAAACTAATTTAAGCTTCTTACTACAAGTTGCAGAAACAGATCTTAACAGCTCAACTAGAGACAGTGCAGCAAATGAACACACTGTCCTAAACTTATAATTAAGCGAAGTATGCGATGTAAACTTTAATAATCGTATGATTTTGATTTCAAAGTCTGTGTTTCATTAAATTTTCATGAATATTTAGAATATTAATAGTTGTTTCTGTCCATTTTCATACAATTAGAGTAAGTAAATATTACACTATTGGTGAAGGTCCAAGGTATAAGAAACATATGTTCGTATAAGCTCGATAGTTATAAAAAGACATCCTGATAACAAGTATGATATCAGATATGACGTAAAGGTGATTCAACAATTTAAATAAACTAAAATATGTTTTTACGAGTATAACCGGATAAAATTAACGCCTAAAAATTATTGTATCTTCCTACCGGTCCTTGGCAACTAGTGTCCAGTGACTGAAAAACTCCTTTCCAATATTTCTTGTTTGTGTGAACTGCCTCCAAACTTTCATATTTACAAGGCCTTACGGTCATAATTTTTACGGGATCCTTTGGTTTCAGGTGGGTTTTCCTTCGATGTTCCATTTTTTTCTGTAATGTAGCACATAGCCATATAGATTTGTAGTGATTATGATAACATCTATGTGTTTACGGATAGAGTTGCTGTTTTATTGAAATAATTTGGAACACTGCGGCTGTAGACTTAAACAACCAACCGTATGCTGAACTTCAGTTCACTAACTAACTCATACGAAAATGTAACTTGCGTAACTTTAAAGCTAATGTAGTATACAAAATGAAAATCATGATTAATTCCTATTATTTAATGAAATACTTGGCAAAAAGTTGTTATCAAAACATTACAGTTGTAAGCCTCAGAATAACAACCACAAATAAATTAGGAATTCACTGAATATCAAAAAATATCCAGTAAGTATACAAAAATAAATTGCATAAAGCACGGAAAAGATATTGCGATTAATATAGCATTTGGAAGAAACATCAAATAGTAATTTAATTAATACTAACCTTTTGTGCAAAGCTATTTTAAAATTCGTCAATTTGTTCCAAATATACAGTGATGTCCCGGGTTTTTTATAGAACGATGAACGATAAACGCCGTTGCTAAGCTACAATTCATTTTATAAGATCCATTCTGTAACCGTTACCGTTTAATCAATAATATTGCTATGACTTGAAAACCGCACTGCTAATACTTGGGTACCTACCTATCTGAATCCATCTAGTTTCAAATATGGTTTTCTTATATAAAACATAGTACTTACCCATACATTTCCTGTTTATAAGTAACTATCCATTATGACGATCCAAATTTAGTATAAACTAGTGGACGCCCGCAGATTCGCTCGCGTTACACATTCACTAACTTCAAAAACGGCAAAGCTTCATACTAACTTTGCACCCCCGTTTTACCTCCTTAGGGGATGAATTTTCAAATTTTTCTCGCCGTAAAAACCATCCTTGAACTTCAACGAACATTTAAAAAAAAGAATTGGCCAAATTGGTCCAGGCGTTGTTGAGTTATGCGCTTACCAACACATTTTGTCGACTAAATCGTTCACATAATTACAATCGAACATTACTATGCTCGTTTGATTGTAAATTATATAGAATAACTACCCTCTACACATATAATGTCTTCAAGTTCCTATATCTTCGTAAACAGGAAATATACATATATATAAATATGTTAATAATAAATTTAAACCACTATAGTATACCTAATCCGCCCTTTTATACACATTTGTAGTTTTAATGCGAAATGACAACGTTTATTACAGGTTCAGTATCGCAGGCACAGTTTAAAGTGAAGTTAAACAACATTATGCCATCTTGACGTCGCGCCTTTCCATAATACGATGTTAAGCGCTATTTCCGTAAAATCTGACGCAACTGCACGGTCTGGATAAACTTGCAAACTCCACAATAAGTTCATTTGTCAAAGTTTTTTACTAACTATGTGTAATAAAGTTTCGTTAAATTTCTCGGTCGTAGAATCTGCAGGTTTACATAAAATTGTATTTCATCGAAAATTTCACTGTAACATTTATTTTCTCATTCTCTTTCAAGTGAATAATTTGTTTATAAGTACGTGAAATATAAAAGTGCTATTTTTACATACTTTTGCTATTTATCAATCCCACAGACATATAAATCAAAGGTTTAAAAAAAAAAGTAGTATAATTTAATTTTTTGGTAGTTCGTGGCAGGTTAACATTAATTGAAGGTGATACGAGTAGATAGCTAAAAACATAATAAAAATAAGTATGCGGGTAGTATTAGGCCATGCACTATAAATATAATTATACCTACCTAGTTTTAGTTAGCAGTTAAAACAATAATGTTCTATTGCTAATGCTTTCTGCATCTTTCAACTTGATCTTCCTGCAAATTATGTGTCATTTTAGGTAGTATATAAAATATAGTTTTACATATTACTTCTAAAAATAAATTGTATTTTTTTAATATCAATTGATCCGTTAATGTACTTAAAAATTATTAATATCTCGTTATGCAAAGAAAATAACGCACAAAATCATTTGAGATAAATAAAGTCAAAGAGTGAAAGCACCTCCAATCGAAGTCATGTTAACTTTACCTATTACACAGTTATTTGATCGACTCAAACAGAACATCTGGTGAATTATTAACTTCCGCTTGATTACGGGATTGAAATAGGATAACATTGTGTGACTAAACAAATATTACTAATCGAAGCTAACATTCTGCCTCACATACTGCAATGTTATGATAGACTGATATAGATATGGAATTATTAATTTCATGAAACTTTGTTTGAGATTTGCTTAGACCCCTTTATTTATAACAAAATAATAAACCTAAATTTTTTCAACCTAGTCTAATTAAAAAAGACAGGTAGATTAATCATCGTATAGGTACTATTATTGTACTAAATAAATTTAAAAAATAATAACGTACTTATTTTGTTCACCTTTTCATATTGTTTATATTATTAGTCAACTTCATCGTATCATTTATCTTATTTTTTTTGATATCGTGTCGTTAACTAATTAATCGATGATTTGAGCTATTTTCAAAACTTTGTATAGATTAAAACATTTTGAGTTAAAGTTATTTGAGTAGGTATTTCAGTGCTTGTCTTGTAGTTCCGTAGTTGCTCTTGTCGAGCCTTAAGAATAAATATCTACAATAAACGTGAAGAAGAATCATTGTTCTCCTTTTTTACAGTGCTCATAAGGAATAATGTAACATTTAGGATAGTTAAATTTTATACCTATGGATAAGATATTGCTACATATACATATATGTTTTTTAAATATACATATAGTAGTATCAATTACAGTTTCGGGTTACTTTTATAAGAAACGTTAAGATTTATGGACAACTCGGCAATCACAGTTTCTATTAATAGACTTATTAATAAACTGGTAAAATCTTATATTAGATGCTAAACGTGAATCTTGGAGAGTCATGGCATTCGGCACTCCTGGAATGTCATAAGTCGCGGCATGAAACCGCACGCGAAGCGTGACGACTTAATAAGTTAGTTGTAAATTTACCTAACGTCTCATGTACTAACTTACACGTCCCCATATCATTCTTAGTTAGGTAAGTGCGATTTATGTCGTCGTATAGTAATGTTAGCAAAGCTGTACTCGTAAGTTACTTAATCTCACTTTATTAGTTATACATATTTGTTCACACATGTTTCAAACTGTTGTTGGTAAATATCGTTTTGTCTTGCCCTCACTGGATTACATTATTATTCTACATTACATATAAAAAAGAACAGAAATATAAAAAAAAATGTCAAAGCCAAAGAATTATATAAAGAGCGGGGCCTTATGTGGACTGCAGGGTGTGGATAGGTCTATAAACCTAGGCGGCCACGCCACCGTTTTTCAGGTTGTAGTCGCACACGTAAACCTTGACATAAATCATACGAATAAACGTATCACTACTATACTCTCGAACAGCCAGGCAGCCTTATTGGCACTGAAATCCGATATAGTCAACTCAAAGTTAATCTTGGAAGCTATCCTGGTACGGAATAAACTAGCACTCAGGAATAAGGTCACCCTGGGTTGGATACCTGGACATAGGGCAATAGACGGGAACGATAATGCTGATAGGTTTGCAAGGGAAGGGGCCGAATTGCCCGCCTTGGGACCTGAACCGATGGTGGGCATATCGAAAACCGCAACTCGATGCGTCTTAAAAAGACAAGCCCTAAAGCGGAGCACCGAGCTGTGGCTCAGTGCACCAGGCCTAAGGCAGTCTAAATCACTTATATCTGGGTTCTTGCAAAACTATTCTAAGAAAGTATTGAGCCTAAACCGCACCGAAATGCGGATTTTAATTAGACTCCTCACCGGGCATTGTAGGGTGAATAAACACTTACAAACAATAGGAAAAGCCAGTAGTGGCGCCTGTAGGTTCTCTAATGAGACGGAGGAATCACCCATCCATATCCTCTGTGACTGCCCTACAGTTGCTCATAACAGAAGTCGCAAACTGCGCGAAAGCCTAGTCTTACCTTGCACAATCAAGGAACTTGACCCGGAAGACATACTAGGATTCATCTAAGTGATTGACCTTTGGGATCAGGTTTGAATTTACTGGGGATAGCTACAATAGATCATTTTAGGTCGCAGTGGCTTGTGAGCTTCACGGCCCGCACAGAGTTGCTCCAAATAATAATAGTATTTAATTCAGAGAAAAGTTATTAAAACTTATCTGAAGTCTTTTAATGCCCCTTTAACGGAAGTAAAGTTAGCAAAAAGAGCTAAAAACAAGAACAATTGTTTAGAGAGGTTAAATTGAACCCCGATGACTAAATAACCACAGCTATCTTAAGTTCATGGAATAACATAATCCATCAGGAACTATAACGCCTTGGACCATGTAACACGCCTTTATGAAATACAAATATTACGTAGAAAAACAAGATTTTTTTTTGTGAGTATTATTTGTTTTAAGTTTGCAATTTAGAGTTTAGATATGAAGTTGTTTTGACATTTCAAATTTTTCTAATATTTTTCCATAAATCAAACACAATACTGCGCGTATCCTTAAACAATGTACCTACATTCAATGATATTATATACATTACTAGAGGAAGATACGCCACTAACGCACCACACGCGTGCCGTGAATTGGTCTATTCATCGATATCAAAAAAGGTGACTTTAAAGTCATTGCGTCAATTTAATATTATGGGTGTTGTTGTATATGCCGTTTAAAATATTGTGTGTACGAAGACAAAATTCTGTATGTAAATTCGAATGTAAATTCGAGGGTCCGTTTACGAAGAATGAAGTTATGGGGTATTTAATTTTGTACAAATTCCAGTGAAAATGTAGACGAAGTTCCATGCAAGCAAAGCTAGTTACAGATGAAATCTCTTCAAAATTAAAACAATATGTAATTTATTTAAAATGTTAAACAATATTAAAGCTGAAAGTCAAAACATTCATCAGTAAATATTTTATGCAAGTTTGGATATTGGTCTAACATCCGTTTTAATGAAGTTTTACGTTTCATTAATGCCCGAGATAGAATTTCACATTGCGTTTCTTTAATAATTTCTGTTGATTTATTTATTAATAATTTCTGTTCATTTATACATGTACAATCTATTTCGGGTACTGCTAATTCTTGTTCTGAATATTGTGATTCAGCATGACGTCGTTTTTCTTTGGTTTCTGAAAATGGTTCTTCTGAATCAGCTATAGTTTTGGCCCGAATAAGTTTAGGTGCTACATCTTTTGATGGTGGAGTACCAAGTATAGCTTTAACTCGTTCAAAATTTTTCTCATTGAAATCCAAATAAGAAGGCATGAAAGGAAACAGGTTCCTTTCAAGCCAATATCCGCATTTCCGAGCAGGACACTCTTCCAACCGACCTACATCATCCACGATGAAAAGTTCAGTAGACGATTTCCTTTCAGCTGAAGTACAGGGTATTGGCTCAGCATCTTTTGTTGGACTTGTTATTGATTGTGAATTTGCTGGAGATGGCTGACGCGCGCATCGACATTGCTGCAATTCTAAAAAATTCTTTATATCCTCAAACCCATGACATTTTGCATATATGTATTGCCGATTAACTCTTACAATTGGAAGATCTACATCTGATGGTAATGTTTCTGTACTTCCATATCGTGGTGGAATAGAATCTGACAAATCACCTACTAAGACAAAAGGTTCTTGGTCACATTCTTTGGTGTAAGCGGCTGGCGATTCAAATTCAAATATATTAAACAAATTGTTCTCATCAATTAATATGTTTGACTGAATATTAGGCTGTTTTTGCATTTCGTTTAGTTGAATTACAACCATCTTCTGAAAATCTAGGAGAAAATTAGATTGCTCAGGCAATAATTTTAATGAAAAACTAACAAATTTAAGAAACAATTGTAGTATTTTTTTAATTTTATCCTCCCATTGTTTATTCATGTCCAAAACTTTTTTTTCATTTTGCTTAAATACTTCGACAAACTCTTGTTTCTCTTTTATTTTCTTTAATTTTTCTTTCACCTCAGATGTCTGAAAACTATTCAGGTTCATTTTTTTTATTTTACATTTTTTTCTTTCCATACTCATGATATACATAGAGGTCGTTACTCTTTCTGCGTCAATTAGCCTACAAAAAGCTTGCAGAGCTTCATTTCTATCATTTAAAGCACAATTGATAAGTTTATTATTTTTGTATAATTCATTATTTAACAACAGATTGTAGTATGTTATGATTTTAAAAACTTCTTTTTTACATCTGGATTTCAAAATATTTTCTAATTTTATCTTTTCTTTTCTTAAAGTTGGTGGAATTTCCAAATTTAACGTGTTTATCATATTTGCGTAAACACCACTTAATAGGCTTTGAACTTCCGATTGCAAATGTTCTTCTAAATCTTGAAGACATTTTTCATAAAAATTCATTACCTCCTCGTTCATAATTTTACTTTTTTGCTGAAATATGTCACGATATATTTTTTTCACTTTTTTAGCAGTTATTTTTTGTTCATCTAGTAAAATATGATTCCAGGTTTCGTCATTTTCCCGAAGCAATCTATTTAATTTAGTTAAAAACTGTTTATACTCTTTTTCTAAAACCTCATTTCCAATACCGAGAATTCCTTCATGAGTTTGACCTCTCGTAATCTTAGATGTAAATGGAGGTATGAGTTCCACTTTACCTATTAAATGGTCACTAGGCGAAACCCATTCAACATCAGTGTCTTCAAGTAGCTCGTGGTCTTGGATCACATTGTGCTCATTCTCGTCACATGAGTCTGAATTATCTTTACAGAAACTGTCATCCAAATAGATATCAGCATATGTACTGGTGACTCTTTCTTGGTGTAGTAAGGTATTTATAATATTAATTTCCATTCTAAAAATAGTTAAAAATGAATGATGTCACATATTACGGTGTCATACTGATTTCATGTTACAGATACATCAAAACTAGTTTGACATTTTTGTAAGCTTAAAACAAAGAAATTTTGTTTTGTAGGTATATAATCTCCTTGGCTATTAGCTGGTGTAAAGTTTTTGCAGTATGTATGAATAGTTTACTAAAAAAGAAATTACCAAAAAGTTATGCAAAAATCAGATAATACATCTATATATATAAAAGGAGAAGGTGACTGACTGACTGACTGACTGACTGACTGACTGACTGACTGACATATCAACGCAGGGCCTAAACTATAAGGGTTAGAAACTTGAAATTTTGCACAGGGTTTCCTTTTATAACGTAGGGGAGCACTAAGAAAGGATTTTTGAAAATTCACCCCCTAAGGGGGTAAAACGGGGGTGCAAAGTTTGTATGAAACTGCCGTTTTTGAAGTCAAGTGGGCAACCTGAATGCGGGCAGACGTCGTAAATGGGTCTAATTCTACGCGAGCGAAGCTGCGGGCGTCCACTAGTAAAGAATATATAAAGTTTACATGACATGGCCATCTTCTATAAAAAAGAAGGAGCCGGTCTGTCTGTTAATAAAAAATAAGCTATAATCACTTCTCCATAACTTTAACCACATACATTCAATGTACCTAAGTAGGTTTGTAACATATTACCTGTGAACATTGCATGTAACAATTTTTGACGTGATAACGTCTTTTAAATCGATGAACACCGGGTGCTGGTTGACATTCGTGAATTGAATAGACCGTTATGCAAACATACCTACAAACGTGTTGGTATACCGGCAGTAATTATCAACGGTAATGTAAGGTACCCCTTGGCATGGTTTAATTAAATACTTCCTTGCGCCACCCACCTACTATTTCACCTCGTGTTGTAGGTACCCACCTTATCTCTCGCCAACGTTGAAACACGAAGTAAATATCCCTATATGCAAGGCCACAAGTAATGATATTGCACGTTTGATATCCGCTACTAAACGTGTCTAGTTTCTGATATTTGTAGCAAAAAACAGACGATTTCTTGCATCGAAGCGCTCTGAACACGAGCATGTGATAATAAATTACCGACATATCTCGACTCCATTCTCATTACGGATGCGGCAATGTCCGTCGGAGTTTTGTCATAACTCAGTCTCGGTTAAAATTATTTCCGTTGGGTCTGATGAGAAAACTAGAGGTGGAGAACTGGAAATGTAAGTATTCGCGCAACAAGCCGTGGAATAACGACGGGACATATTTCATTCTTAACGAAGTTAAATTTCCGGAAAGGTCCTGTAAGAGCGTGCGTAACTCAGATAAAAGGCTGCCCCGCCACTACACCGGCTCTGTATGTATGACATTTTGATGGCGTAAATGCTTTTTTGAGTGGGGTTATTTTGAAATTAAGAGCTTAGTACATCGCTGTAAAGAAATAAATATTTAAATTGTTATAAATAAAGGAACACATGAACCTATGAAGAATTAAATAAAAATCTGGAGTGTTCAGCAAATCTTTACTGTTTTACATAAGTTACAGAAGAACAAGCAGGTGGATTGACGATTTGTGGACAGTTAAATAGCACCCACTTTATATCTAAAAATTAAACTTTTAGTTTAATTAGTGGATATTCTCTGGGTTTCTGGGTTCGTACCCTGGATCCGGCAACAGAAGTATTCGGTTTTTCCAACTTGAAATGCCTGGTAGCAGCTTGGATTCTGGATTTTTGCCCCGTGTATGGCAATAGGCTCACCACTTTTTACATGGGACCTAAACATAAGTGATGAAAAATGTGGGTGTACAACACACCGCTGCCTACCCCTTTGGTGAAACACAGAGGTGATTTTTTGTTATGTAATGTTATATTATAACATAACACACAAATAAAAATAAACATAACATAACTTCTAAGTTTAAAAAAAATACATTCAAAAATATTCACTTGTATCAACTTTATCGACTGTTTGACGCGTTCGCAGTAAAACAAGAACCATAATTCAGAAACTGAACTGTTGAAACTGGAACAACTTGGATTGTTTTCTAACATATCATATCGAGGAATAAATCTTTCGGCCGGTATCTGGCGTCAAAGTTAATTCCTATGCATAATTCATTGCGTCGATTCCGTGTGAAGAGGAAAAGTTCCCCAACTCTTCAGTGAGCGTTTACGACTGACACCCGTCGATTAGTTGGCGAAAGTTCCGGCACTGGCCAATAAACAAACAATGTAACACAAACTTAAAGAGTACCAAAAGTTCTGTTCTATTGGAATATGATAAGTTACTATATATACATATATTTGACAGGCCCGTTGGCGCAATCGGTAGTGACCCTGTCTGTTGCGCCAAAGGTCGTGGGTTCGAATCCCACTCAGGACAAATATTCGTGTGACACTTGAATTTGTTCTGGGTCTGGATGTCAATATTATCTATTTAAGTATGTATTTAAAAATATCTATGTATGTATATCAGTCTCTGACACCCATAACACAGGCTCGCGCCTACTTTGGGGTCAGATGGCCGTGTTTGAGAATGTCCAAGATATTTATTATTAATATTATTATATACTTACCATCAGGTGGCCCGTATGTCTGTTTGTCCATCTATATTATAAAAAAAAGTATCTGCTGTATTTTACATTAATCATAACATAAAAGAAAGTTCTAGTATTTCTATGTAAGTAGTTAATAAGGAATTAGGCCTCTATTTAGAAAACGAAGTCAAATCACATGGTCTGAGATAAATTACTATTTATTTATTAAATCCCACCAACTGATTAATTGCTTACACCACATCTTTTACTAAACAATAAAATATCATTTTCTGTGAAGTTGAAGGAGATACTGAAGAAACCTTAACGTTCATGAAAGTGGATGAAGTGACACGGAATAGGATATTATTAACCCTTAAATTATGAAATACACCAAGCTTAATGGTGGGAGAATAACCGCATCGTGTATATTTTCAACGCCGTATGATAAAAGAAAGTTATTCAAATTCAGCTTGCAAGATTTGCCCAATCAATAATATACATTGCAAACAGCCAGGTAACCAGGTTGAGTAAAAACAAGATGTTCACAATTGAATATTTTATCCAAATTATTTAATTTAAAATCAAGGTAATTTAAAGATTATTTACATAGGTAAGGTACATGTTTATTTATACAGTTAACGCCATTTATACAGTGCAAAAATAGTCCTTTTTTGTCGTAAATTTTTTAAATGTTTGCTTTCATGAAAATTTAGTTTTAGCTAGATAACATTACCAGTAACAGTTCTATCTAACAGTGCTATCAATAATGTTTAGTAGGTATGCCATTATAAAAAAACCAGCTGACAATAGATAACTGCTAAAATCGGAAAGTAATAACGATACCAAAATAAACTAGCCCGTCTTAAATGCTGTTTGCTCGTCCCATTGTCTGTTGTTTCGCTATATTATTTTACTTATTCTCTTTCAGTAGCCGTTTGTATTTCAACAAATGCTTAGTTTATGAATGTCATGTATAAGTAAATTAGTTTATTTCCTCCGGGCGACAATTTAGCTCACGCTCTTGTCACAAATTGTCGGCGGGGGTAAATGCAGACTATTAAGGAAATACAGCAATCCGAGCAGCCCTTACCCCGTATTACAACGCAATCTTACAGCGGCTAAATTATAAGCAACACTTTCATATGCCGTGTTTGGGGGCAGTAACACGTACCCAGTTTTGTTTTAAAGATAAAAGCGATATTTTTGATTTTCAAAACACTTGAACCCTTTCTTAAATGTTACGGTAAAGTACGAATGAATTGAATGTGGTAAAATTAAATACGTTATTTCCATTGTTTTAGGAAGTGGGATTTCTAAGCCTTTTTATGCTAAATAACTAAAACTGTCATAGAAAAAAATGTTGCCCTTTAAGTTCACACAATTCATGTCCTTTTTATGCTAAATAACTAAAACTGTCATAGAAAAAAATGTTGCCCTTTAAGTTCACACAATTCATGTGTGTTCAATAACACATCAATTTTAATACCAGAGCATCCAACTAATATTGTATGTGAAAAATGACATCGGAACTCTGAAATGCATTAAACTCGGCTGCTGACCCCAGCGTTAAGAATCCGACGAATAAATTTACAATTCTGTGTGTGAGTTCAGCTGCACCGGACAAATGCTAAAACTCTTTCCGGTAAGTTGCTGTACTGAATTTAAATGTCGTAAACAAACAACGAGCACAGCTATAGCTGTATACCTAGTGTGTACCTATGTCCGAGTATTTGCCGAACTTTATTTACCATATAGTATTTGCTCGCATTGCTAAACATATACTTTACAATGACGAAATTTCATAGCTTATTTCTTTAAAATATATAGATATAAAGATTTTGATTACCTACCTTTTTACCAAAATCTCTGTTGATTTATCCACGTTGATGTATCACATTGTAAGTAATTCAAAATAAGCTAAGGGCTAAAATAATTTATATCAATAGTCCATGCTTGGCACAGATAGGTTTAAATCTAAAAGTAAGAATAACTAATCGCCATTTTTGTGAATAGGCTATGCAAACGAAAATAGAATTGCAAACGTATGATTTAAAATAATGTGTTCTGCAGTGGGACATGAGCTGGAGCTTGTCGAAATTTAAAACAAATAGCAATTTTACGCTTTCGCAGCAAGAGAATAACAACACGGTGCTCACGGCAGGTGCTACACGAAATTGATTTGCACAGCGTCAATCTCACTCGTATGCCGATTGATGACAACCAGATACACGTATTGTAAGTTGTTCTAAACCGCTATTTTCGTGGAGCTCATTCAAACTCTGCATAGTCGTGAAATTTTAAACATGATGTAGATGACATTTTCGCTTCTTTCACATTTTTACAGTCAAAGAGCGATATCAAAATTTGAACACTCCAGATTTTTCGCAAAGGAATAAACGTGCCAAATTTCACCGAAATTTCGAGTGACTTTATGACACGTGGTGTTAAAAAGGCGATTTCAACGAGTTCTTTATCAACGTGTAGCACGCCTATTTCTGCTTTGCAGAGTTCATACCAAGTTGTTTTATGTAAGAATGAAATATTGTAGGTACTTAGTCGTCGAGCCTCCGTATGGAGCCTGCGACGACTCTATTTCTGGCCTTGATTTTATCTCGGTGACAGTAATTGTATATGACAGCACTTTGTAACTTTACCTTAGTTGAAAGCATGTGTAAGAGTGTGTTACTAAACATTTATCAGACTTTGGTTTTTTGGTTTTTTCGCCCACTACTATGGTGCTCCTCAAATTAATTAAATAATATACTTGCTGTTCATGAGACGGAATCTCAAGCTTTATGTAGGGTATGTGAACTGTAGTATTCTATGTCGATAATTATTTAGAGGATACACGGTATATAGGATATACGGTACACGCTACCAGGTATATAATACATTATAATCAGCTTTAACTAAGTATGGTTTAAAGGTTTTAATATGTTTAGGTAGATAATGTAGAATGTTCTGTTGTTCATACACATACATCACAGATTGTAACATATTATTGAGTACATGCAGAACAAAATAGCTCAAGATCAATTGAGGTATCATGAAGACTCATTTAAAACATATAGTTACATACACTAACTTGTGTTTTGCGATTAAATTAAAAAGAATAACCCCACCTGCTATTTAATATGTAAAAAGCAATCTCTCAATGCAAAAATTTGGAATTAATTTTTTTAAATAGATTCATTAACTTTCTTTTGATCATAATAACAACAAAAACATGTTTGCTAGACATATTTTAAAATGTTCAGTTTTTTGGCAGAGCGTGCAAGAAGAAAAGTGAGGTTGGCTTTCTAACTGAACGTGTATAAACACACAACGTTGATGATAAGTTCTGAATTTTGTCCTATTGTTCTGCAGTTGGTGATTAGTTCTGTAGTTAAAATTGCCGCCGCACATATTATAATTTGCTGTGCACTAGAGTGTGGTTAGTATTGGAACAAAGTTATTAAAATAATAAATATATAATATTTTAATTATTCATGTGATCATCAGGACAGAATCGATCCAGTGTGAAATCTCGTTCACTGAAATTAAAGGACTGGTTAGCTTATGCCTTGGGCAACTACAAATCAACAGGCTTTGCACGTATTTGAAAACATTTTGATGATTTTTGAGAAACGTTAATTTTAGTCTTTATGCACTTACTTCAGATTGTACGTACCAAATACCATGCCTGTTTAATCAAACAGCAGGAATTCGTAACTAAACTTAGCACAGCAGTAGCTTAGCTTAACTTAGCTGCGACTCATATACGTCCCACTGCTGGAAACAGATCTGTTCCACAGACAAAACTGCGGGAGGTCTTGAGCATACCACGTTTCTCCAATACGGATTGGTGAAGGATTTAGTGGCCAACCAAAAAAAACCGCGCCCGTCTTTTTTTTAAACTCTTTTGAGTATAGAATCGACTCGAGCCATTGGGCTATGGACGCTACACAAGCACAATAGTATTTATTTTAAATTAAAAAAAAAACAGTAAAGTTGTAAGGTGTTTAGACTATACAACATGGAATGTGTTTCGAGACTACAAACACTTCTAAAACGAGTCATTTTCATCATACCTTTCATTAGAATAGCAACGACAATATGAACTTACGTGAGAGCTGAAAGAATTCATTATTAAAATACCTCAGCGACTGCAATTGTCTGCTAAATAGGATTTAAGACGCAATACGTGCCCGGTCGAGAGGAGAGCCATATTTCACCTGGTTTTTCTTGCAATGCCATTTAAATTACACTGTTATTGTTACGTGCTGTAAAATTTCCTGCTTATAAAACACAATCCTTTGCACCGTTGATGTGTGAACACCAAATCGTGAACCTGTCTTACTTTAATGATTAAAACAAACGTTTAACACAGTAAAAAATAATTTTAGATTGTGTAATACCTAAATTATGACGTGTATGTATGTATTTACATTGTTTAATCAGAGTTTGGCAGAATAAGCCGTGAGTTACGGGGTATCTTACTTACGGCAAGAGTGTAGTGGTAACTTTGTATGTTGATGAAAAAGCCATAAAATAAACTTGTATTGAGTTAACTTCTTTACAGCTGCAAATATCATACTAACACGTTTACCGCGCTAGACGCTTTTCGATACTTTTTCTTAAATCGAAACTAGGATAATTAGCTCCATTCTAATAAATATGTTTACCGTGCACTCCCGAGATTATCAAACTTCGTCGCGCATAAGGATGTTGAATACTTTTATGAGAAAATCTTTGTTGTTGAATGCTATCTTACTATTACGCGTACTTTCTCTTTATTTTCTTATAAAAAAGAAATTATTTGAAATCTGGTAGTTTCATCTCAGCGTTTTAACTTAAAAATAAAGCTATATACTTCCAGTGTATTATCTCGAGAAAATGTATGTATTTATTATGTCATTTATTGATATTTAATTAAATTTTAAATTTGCGTTTGTTTACGATGCAGCCTGTATTGTATACCTGCTGACCATACATGATGACCGTAATCGTCTAAGATATCAGGGCCCCCAAACATTAATAATAAAAGAAAACAATATAGAGATACTCCTAATGTGTACCCATATGAGTGTATACGTCGCTTTGAATATCATCAAATGACCTTTACTTATTAGGTACTAGTATTAACACAACATAACGCAAACCAAGAATATTAAATTTGATTAAAGTACATCGTAAATATGGATACCAAAAACATTTTACAATGTACTTAAATAGGTTTTAAGTTTTAACCTATTTTGTTGCTTTAGGTTCAGCGTTAACACTGTCACACTTTAGTGCCACTCAGTTTTTAGTTCTACTTCTACTACTACTAGCGTCACTTTACTACTAGTAAAGTGACTCTAATATTACATTCATTTATTAGTTTAGTATTATTTATTGGTAGTAGCAGAGTAACCTAAGGTTAATTCTAACGTATAAGTAAAATAGTTTTCAAATAAACTCTAATAAAATATTAACCTGTATCTTATTTCACAAAACTACGTTTTTTTTAAATAACAATTACTGTGCTGTGATAGTGTAGTTCCATTGATATTTACATAATTACTACATCATAATTTTATGTAAACGTTTGTGTTTATCTAAGCTGCTACTGTTGAATATATTAGATAGGTACTACCCATATACTCAGCCGCATAGAACTAGCAACTAGCTCCCAAGCTGACATGGTCCCGTGTCCGCATACGATAAAGGCGTCATCTAAAGTCTCCTCGCCAGCGGTGACGTGCAGACAGTTGTGACCCCACTGGATTTATTTGACTACATCGAGATGTGAGTACCTATAACGTTTTCTAGTAGGTACTGTTGCTGGGATTTTTTATATTAAATAATATTTTTATTTTAAAATATAATAATCTGTACATCCTTTTTTTAATTATGTAAATATTTTGTAAATAATTTAATTTTCTAGTTTCAGTAAAAAAATATATAAGTATAAATTACATAATTCAATTGTATAATTATATAATTTAGGTCTAGAGCATACTCCACCACGCTGCTCCAAATAAGTAAGCTTAATTTTACGAGTAGGTATACTTAATCAACTGGCTCACTGGTCTATTTAACTAACTGATCAAGGTATAATTAAAGTAGGTATGTAGCATTAAAACTGTCCATAATATTTGACGTCCATGTAATAATTCTTTTATTAGAAACAAGCGGGAGTGAATCATGGGGGCTGTTTAACTCAATTGTGTTGGAAAGTGGACCGTCTTCAAGCCGACCTGCGTCAGCCCGACAGGCGCTGCGGCCGAACTGTCACGCATCCAATGAGGTTAAAGCACAATACCAAAACAAACTGTTGTTAAACGTTTTACACGGCGGCGGCGACATGCCACATTCAAAATATGGAATATGGAATAGATTCATTTTAAAGCAACAAACTTTTCATCCAGAAATTAATGTATACCAGAGTTTCAGTGTAATTTATATAAAAGGAGAAAAGTTGAATGAATGTGGTTGTATAAAAATTGTCCTGAAACATGAAGGAATACCTAGAAAATAAGGAGTTCTTCCTAAGTTTACACTAGGTTGAGTTTATCCAGTAATGTTTATGAGGAAAAAATGAACATGAAAGAAAAAATAATAGCTATGTAGTAATAATAAACCACGCGCGCGTCCTCTAATGCATAATATAACTATGGATTTAAATGTAAATATATTAGTTGTAACTGTTGTTTTTTGATTTTTATTACAAACCCAAAATTGTATTCATTAAAATCTAATTGTATGCATAGATATCAGCCTGCAGTAAAGATAAAGAGATTACCTATAAGGACCCCGAGGCTACTAAAACTATAAATTATTTACAAGTTACACTGGCATAGCTAAACAGGTTGATCATTTGGGCAACTGGAATGCAAGCAGTGCCTAATGTAATGCAATTCAATAGTGGGTATTGGGTGCCGGCGCAGAACTGGATTCCTAACGGGCATTTACCTGGCTACATCTCGCTTTGGCACTTCTGATATTGATACGACTATTGAGATGTTCGGCCACGTCGCTAACTTAGTTGGAAATTGCGCAAAATGCATCAAACGATCATCAACAACCAGTGAAGTTTTACGGATTCTGATTGATATAAATAAAAATAAAATAAATAATCATAAAATAGTATGAATCGATTTTTTAAGCAAAATTTAAAATTATTTGCAAGTGAACCCATCTTGCCATCTATCTATCTACTTCTGTTGTAAAATAACAAATACAACAGATAAGACGCTGCACGTCAATCGAATATTTTCTTTTTTTTACGTAGGTATACAAAATAAAATAGTAAGAATATCCGCCTATACCTATTAAAACTGTTGCAAACTGACCACCCTACCTACCTCTTCGGGGAAATACAGGCATAATATTTTGATATGATATTGATATTAAAAAATATTGCTACGTCATGGTTGTCTGTTATTACAATTTTATCGATAAGCCTTTCATTTGCAATCTAATGTTTGTGGGTAGTCTTTAAGCGGAATAAATATTCACCTAATAGAGTCAATATCATAACACTAGGGGTACAGTAATCTTTAGCTTCCTTGGAGCCGTAATCCAATCGGGTTGAGGCGAGCGTCCTAATCGGAGCGAGCCACGCTTCACCTCCGTCAAATCAAGCGAGCGTGCATGCCGTTATCAGGACCGGCAGATCACGCTCCTCATTTACAATCACTTACTATGTCATGTTCTTTTGTATATAGTCCTTATAGAAAAATGAATGTACCTACTTAATGTTCTTATTTAAATCATTCACTAACTGGACTGATTCTCCCAGCCCCCTTCGGAGTTCAAAGTGAGAGTTTGGAAACGGTTGGGTGGCAAGCTTCATACTCGTTTGGTATCTTATATCACAAATGAAGATAATTAATTATTTAGAAATATAAATTGCTAGCGAAGACACACTAAGCAATCCAATTTTTCCCTGGACAAGCTTTTGTGGCCAGTTGTTACAATAGTTTTAATTTCATTATGTTTTGAGCCCGGTTACAATAACCTAGGTATTGTAGGTGGTAAAACCTATAGGGAACCAAATAGGTTTTATATGAAAGCTAATTGGTTCCATATAGAGTTCGCCCGGGGCAGTACCACCGCCCGCCACGGTACCTAGTACCATTTCTGCCGTGTAATAATTGTTTTTATAGCAATTGGGGTTACACTTCTTTAGAGGCGACCATCTTAGTCCTCAAGGGTAGCAACACATCTGTGACTGACTTAGAACGAGACTCCTACTAACAAGTACTAACTGGACTATTACTAACACCAACTAACAGGACTAACTATCACTAACAGTCCCTAGTCCTCATACCTACTAACGAACTGACCAACTAATGTTCTAATTAACTTTCTCAACTAATTGGACTAACCATCCCAGTCCCTAATTGAGTCTTGTTCAAAGTCAGTCACAGTTGTCATGGGTGGCAGCGGATGGGTGGTGCTGCAAGCTCGTTTGCTATCCTGTATCCATAAAAAAAAAATATTAGTATATATCGTTGGATTTAGTTATAGGTAGATAATTATAGAATTTTGATAAATTTTATATGTAAGTTGAGTTAGCCTTATCTATGGACTATATATTTCTTTCGCTATCACTTCTATTATTATATCTTTCTCTATCACTGCTACTAAACTCTGGAATTCTCTTCCTGTATCTTCTCGCAAAGAAACTTCTCTGAACTCCTCTAAACACCAACTTTCTCGTAAATGTCACTACCTCTCATCCTTAACTTAATTGCTTCTTCTGTTGTTTCCAGTTTCCTATTGTTATTTCCGTTATGGTATCTCGTTATCAACTGTATAAATACATATATGTAGTAATATTGGTGTATTGTTATGTATGTAGTTACATAAGTGTAATCTTTTTATTTTTCTTTATTTAACTGCGCATCCTACTTTAACCGTAAAATTAATGTGCGTTACATTTTAATGATATTGTTTTTGTAAATTGTTTGATTTTTGTGTGTAATAACGTGTTAAATAAATGAATATATACATTATTGTATACTTAACAAAAGCGGTTTAAAAAAACTACGAAACAAAAATGAGAGTTTGTAGTTTTTTTGAATGCGTGGCATGTAGAAACTTTTCACAAAACGCTTCAAGCTGCGAGTTGTTGGCGCCGGAGATGTGGCCAATTTACTTTATAGGCCGACGTACAGATAATACCCCAAACACACCGGCACAAAACTTTCTGAGAATGGTACGTGTATAAACTTGACAATGATCTTGGAAAATAAAATCATGTATACGCGAACGAGGCAATTGAAACTTTGCTAACATATTTTTCATTATGCATTTGAGGTGCTATGGAGTAGGAATGTGAATTGTGTGTATTGTATATCAGTTACAGTTTAATGAAATATATAATTCCACTGGGAAACTATATTGATTATTGCTTAGGTATTCTAATACTTTGGAATATGTTTTATCACATAATTAGATAACAACTATGTAGTAGGTTTGCATATGATTGTAACACGGAATAGTGGAAAGTAGCTGATGACACTGCAAATTGCAACCGCAGCGTTCCACAACAAAAATACTATTATGTTAGGTCCTTATTATAATACCTATGGTCTTTATTGATTATTTATCGCATATAATGTTGTTATAAGATGATTGTGTCCCATGAATTCAGATCGACGTCTAAGAGTATTGTCGTTTATGACATAGCCTTCGCGCCCGCAACATATTTCACTACATAAATCATAACTTTATTTCCTCTCGTTCACTGGTTGCGGGCTCCAGAAGCGAGGTGTCTTTGAAACAGCTTTAAGAGTTCCAAGGCTTGCCACAACAAAGGATTGCGAAATTAAATTAGGTGTAGATGGAAGACGGGACGTAGATAACATTTATAAGTGTGCAATTTAATTTATCCTGACTAGAGATTGCATTTTTTAAGACCGCCACGGTTTTCGCTCAGAGTGTTTTTTAATCATACAATAACAGGTCCTCTCGATGGCGAAATTTTATGCTATCCTTAATATATTAATAGGTAACCATGAAGAGCATGATTTTTGAAAACTCAATTCAACAGAAATAAAAAGTACTGAAAAACAAGTAATAACTAGATGACTCAAAGTCAGGGTCATAAGAAAAAGGCCATCCTGTCTCACTCAATGAATGCTTCAGCCCAAATCTTGACCCTTTTTTTGTTTTAAGAGCATTTAAAGGACATTGTAGAACCAGCGCCGGTTAATGTGGATTTTGTACCCACTAAAGCTTCCATGATTGCCTTCCCCAGCGCTTGTGAAGGACTTTATTATCTATTACTACTGACATCATGGGATTGATGATAGAGCTTTGAAACAAACATGCAGGCATATGTCACCCAGTACTATGCAGCTCCATAGTGTTCTCTACATTTATTACAAAAGTAAGACCGTGTAAGCCTTAGTCGTATATTGATATTGTGAGCAAGTATTTAACTAACATTATGCCGCTGATTTACATTTTACATGATCATAATGATGTGGCAACCCACTGTCTGAGACGATTCAACGGCTCTTCCTGCCAATTAGCGTGCAAGCAGCGCCCAAACAAAGGAGTTGAAGGCTCATGAATTTATTGTTAGGTTACTGGCTTAAGTTATTTAAGTGTTCGCGGAACGGACGTTATTCACGTGCGAGACGCGGCGCAGAATGCAGCTTCCTGCGACAATTTATCATGAATCTTTAATTAAACTTTAGCAGTGACTGCTCACAGACTCATTGTGTCTTGCAGTATGCTCGCTTTATTGACTGTTTTGTTACTCACCGGTATTTGATAATGATTTATCAAATTACGTGACTTATGATTCCTCTTTGTAATTTGCTTTAATTTGTTCGTTACAAAGTTAAATTATTATCTACCTTTGTTTAAGGTTACGTTTATTCCATTCAAAGTTTTTCAAAGTATTAGCACAATTCCATCTGGTCACGTGACTGACTTTTAACAGTTGTTAATAAGTTTAAAAAAAAACCTGGTTAGTAACTTGATAATTTATAACTTGTAACATATATATAACTTGATATATATAGCAACGGTGGCCACTTAACATGCTCGCGGACGGTGAATTAGACACCATAGAACATCTATTGTTAAAACATCTGTATACTAGTAATTATTATTTCTACCGTTCGCGGAGGTGGCTCGTAGTATATGCCTGTGTCAATGCTATAAAAAACAGTATCGTATGCGATATTCTTTATTTTGTGTTATAAAGATTGAAATTAATACATTAAATTGACATTGCCATATTAAAAAGGCACGACAGTAATATTCATAAAGGTCTGTCTAGTCAGAAAGTTTGTGGAAACATCCAAATTAAATGATAAAGTTTGAAAGTTATTCCTTGTTCGTTTATAATACAATTAAGTACTTGTGCTGGTTTGCACTATGTATTTAATAAGACTTTGTGAATTATTTAAAACCCATAAGACAAATTACTGGTATGAATGAGTACTGGTATGCATTTATAGGTAACAACGCAAAATTTTAGTGGTGGTCATTTAATTTCAACCAAAGAAAAGACCAAATCCGATATAATATGCTTTTATATATCATGTGTACCTCTATTTACAATAATATCAACATGTTTCACTACAATCGACGTCCATTCTTATATTCTGATGTAAAACATAGCCTAATAATAGCCTAACAGTTTAACTGGAAATAGAATTTGTTTCTAGAAGTAAATTTCTTGTGTTCCAGAATCTACTAACTTGCTTATATATATGAAAATAATTTTTACTAAAACTATATACAAATTCATAATTTCAGTATACAGGTAGGTATCTACTTATGTGTCCATATACATTTAACCAGAGAGCACTACTTTGTACTATAAGGAAAAATATATGTTTCCATAGAGTACAAATCAAATTAATAAGACGCGATAACTGGCTGGTATTTCTTTTTTTTTAATTTGTAATTATTAATATCTAATAATGATCATTACATTTACATAAAAATTGCATGTTTTTATATAATGTAACAATGATACTTTCTCAAAACATTTCTCTTCATAATAACTAAACACAACTAAAGATACCACACATTTTAAGGATAACTTACACATATGGCCCGACTAATATTTTTAAGATCTTTAATTATATGAAACATTTGGTTTTATATGAAAGCTATTTTGTTCCACATAGAGTTCGCCCGGGGCAGTACCACCACCACCCGCCACGGTACCTTGTACCATTTCTACCGTGTAATGATTGTTTTAAAGCAATTGGAAAGGTGTGGTTGCCGATTACACTTCTTTAGATGCGGCCATCTTATTCCTCAACGGTAGCAACACATCTGCGACTCACTTGGAACGAGACTCGACTATCAAAATTGGTCCAGCCATAGCCATAGTTCAATTGAAAAAATTGTCTGTCATTTCGAGCATCAAGTAAAAACTCATTGACGGATTTATTTGTAACTTGGTAAAGTTGTTACTCATACTGCGGGTTCCCGTGGAAGCAAGAAAATTTTAATTGGCTTTTTTAAAATTTCAAGCGATTTATTTGAAGTTTGCAACGTAAATACCAGCTTTTGATTAATGTAACAATGTAAGTAAAGGAAAAATTTGTCCAATCTATATAGATATTTTTTTAATCTAGCGAACTATTTGTGTGTTATCTTAAATTTGGGAGTGATGCTAGGTACTTTAATATGTGATCCCCAATAAAAAATCAACATTTTGATGTAAATGAGGAAGATAGATACAATAAACTACGCAACCGCATTGTCTAATTCCACGCGGGCAAAGCTCCAGGCGTAGCGTAGTAAATAAGAATAGTGCGGGAAATTAAATTAAAAGGTATATTTATGTTGTTTTCAACTAGTTATAACATTAAAGTGATATTATTTTTAACTGCACACATACCGTGCGTATGGCACGTATAGTCACATACGCATTGCATTTAATGCATCATTTTGGTTTCTGAAGTTAAACCAAATTTGAATATTTAAAACCACCATACAATTTTTAAGGGTTTTTGTGGTTCATGGAGCAATAATCATCAGAACAAAAATGATACATTGAAAAATGCAATACTACATGGTACGTGCGCAAGTTGAAAAAAAAATTTCACTACATTTATGTTCTAACTAGTTGAAAAAAATATTTACATATATTAAATATTTCCCATCACCATCAAAATATCCACCTTAAATGCTTTACTCTTGCCACATGTGTTAGTCTTACCCCATCTCAGTATACCAATTTATGTTTTTTTTTAAATAAATCGTTGCTTAATTTAAGAATAAATGTCTTAACAAGTAAATAGACTTTAAAAATTGTCTCTTTATAAATTATTAAAAATTGTTGTAACTACTGTCACATAAATATTTCTAGGCCTTGGACTAAATATTTTATCAACTATCACAACAATGCATACATGAAGTACTTCTAACACACTTTATACAACGAGTACGCAAGGAAAATGCATCAGGTAAATTCTTTTCTTCAACCATCATCCTACACGCGACATTAAAAGGCACTAGTTATTATAGACAATGTATTTTGATACGTTCCAAAAGTCGTTGTATTGTGACAATTGAACTAAGCCCATTTAATTAACTTAATTAACCTATTACATCATTAGCAACAGTATATAGGTAGATAATTACATTACGACGTACGTAATTAAACGCAGTACATACACGTATATTTGCCTTTAAAATATAAAATTTAAGCAGCTACATGATCCATCTACTATTTTAACATACTTACGGAGAGACAAAAGTATTAGCGCGAAGGGAAGTTTGCAACAGAAAAAAAAGTAAGCCTAGTCGATATTTTCAACACTCAATTTATCTACAGCTATAATTACTATGTTCATCATCGGCAAATAAGACTTTCTTCCCTG
>OX155642.1:15279600-15296262 GCA_944567765.1 Carterocephalus palaemon
AAGAAGGCTAAGTACAAAAACAGAATTAAGGTAAAGTTTTTCATTATTTTAGCAAAAATAGGCAAAATCTACTAGACAGCTTCTTCTTCTCAGCAACGCCGTTGTTTCTCACAGACATAATATCTG
Source organism: Carterocephalus palaemon (assembly GCA_944567765.1). Classification (NCBI taxonomy): domain Eukaryota; kingdom Metazoa; phylum Arthropoda; class Insecta; order Lepidoptera; family Hesperiidae; genus Carterocephalus; species Carterocephalus palaemon. The sequence continues at coordinate 15,279,727 of OX155642.1, forward strand.
TTTTGTTGGAATGCAAAACAGTTCTATTAGTTAGTATTCACAAAATGCTGAGATATTGTTTTGATCAAATTTAACATCAGATACAGATTAATATTTCGCATTAAGTAAAGAAAGAAGAAACATTTTGTGTAAAGAATGAGATAGATACCTACAAGTATCTTGAAAAAAAAAGAACATCCAAAAAGATTTTTCAACCATTACCATCCAACAGTCGTACCTTGACATAGAAATAGCGAGTACGGTGATTATAACGAGCAAAGGGCGTCATTACAGGTAGGCAGTGAACACAACAGACGACTGTGGATAATAATGATACATGACGTGCGACATACCTGTACGAGTAGCGAGCATATGTAGTGCATGTTCATGGCTCTTAAGTTCAGTACACTGCTGCACTGTAGAAAAGATACGACTTTGCTGATAAACTTGCTCGGAAGACAAACAACCGCAATATAAGTTTTGTATCAAAAGAATTCGATTCCTCAGCTATTAATTAAATTATTGAATTTAAAATTATAACTATTTTATCAGCAAACGTTTGATTCTGGTTGATAAAATAAACAAATTAAAAATCTTCTTCTTTTAAATTTGTCAAATATAATAACACACAGAGATGGGATCCTTGACCAGTAGCTCCATTAGAGCACTGACAACAGCGCCGCGAAGTATACAAAATATACGACGTATATTTCCAGGCTGGAGTCACCAACGCGCTCATTAGAGATGCACGCCGCTCAGAGCATCGCGCTGGAGTCGCGCGCGGGGGACATCACCGCGAGCTGTCTCACTACCTTCCGCCTGCGCTCTGTCGCCGGCGCGGTAAGCGACACCTCTCTATTTTATTCACGGTTTTAGGCTCCATTTACATATACCAGCTTGAACAACAAATGAAAATGTACCGAACTGCACTACAATGATTTCTATCTGGTTGTCCGCCCGTCCTCGTGACACACGTTGGTTTCTAAAGCTAAAGATGTCCCAGTTTCAACTAGTATGCAATACTGTTTTTTTATTGATATAAGGTTCATACAGTTGCATTCATTCATTGTCGCCCATGAAAACGCCGGTCACAAATGCATATATGAAATATGTCTATAGAAAATAAAAACTTTTAGGTTGGCTCCATAATCGCTCAGTAGTCTGGCTTCCTTTACTAAATAGAGCTCATATCAATTGGTATGAGCTATTTCTTTAAAACAAGCAAAGACAATAATACTTTTTTTTTTCATTCTTACAGATACGTTTAGACGCTCCCAGCATTTACATGCCAAAACTCAAATCAGCGCTCCCGCTCCCACCGTCAACGCCGCACACTCACGACCCACATCACCAGAACATTTACCAACTGTGCGCGTGCGCAAACGGAAAGCTGTTTTTGGCGCCTCCACACGGCGTGTGCGCTGCCAGGGAAGAAAGTCTTATTTGCCGATGATGAACATAGTAATTATAGCTGTAGATAAATTGAGTGTTGAAAATATCGACTAGGCTTACTTTTTTTTCTGTTGCAAACTTCCCTTCGCGCTAATACTTTTGTCTCTCCGTAAGTATGTTAAAATAGTAGATGGATCATGTAGCTGCTTAAATTTTATATTTTAAAGGCAAATATACGTGTATGTACTGCGTTTAATTACGTACGTCGTAATGTAATTATCTACCTATATACTGTTGCTAATGATGTAATAGGTTAATTAAGTTAATTAAATGGGCTTAGTTCAATTGTCACAATACAACGACTTTTGGAACGTATCAAAATACATTGTCTATAATAACTAGTGCCTTTTAATGTCGCGTGTAGGATGATGGTTGAAGAAAAGAATTTACCTGATGCATTTTCCTTGCGTACTCGTTGTATAAAGTGTGTTAGAAGTACTTCATGTATGCATTGTTGTGATAGTTGATAAAATATTTAGTCCAAGGCCTAGAAATATTTATGTGACAGTAGTTACAACAATTTTTAATAATTTATAAAGAGACAATTTTTAAAGTCTATTTACTTGTTAAGACATTTATTCTTAAATTAAGCAACGATTTATTTAAAAAAAAACATAAATTGGTATACTGAGATGGGGTAAGACTAACACATGTGGCAAGAGTAAAGCATTTAAGGTGGATATTTTGATGGTGATGGGAAATATTTAATATATGTAAATATTTTTTTCAACTAGTTAGAACATAAATGTAGTGAAATTTTTTTTTCAACTTGCGCACGTACCATGTAGTATTGCATTTTTCAATGTATCATTTTTGTTCTGATGATTATTGCTCCATGAACCACAAAAACCCTTAAAAATTGTATGGTGGTTTTAAATATTCAAATTTGGTTTAACTTCAGAAACCAAAATGATGCATTAAATGCAATGCGTATGTGACTATACGTGCCATACGCACGGTATGTGTGCAGTTAAAAATAATATCACTTTAATGTTATAACTAGTTGAAAACAACATAAATATACCTTTTAATTTAATTTCCCGCACTATTCTTATTTACTACGCTACGCCTGGAGCTTTGCCCGCGTGGAATTAGACAATGCGGTTGCGTAGTTTATTGTATCTATCTTCCTCATTTACATCAAAATGTTGATTTTTTATTGGGGATCACATATTAAAGTACCTAGCATCACTCCCAAATTTAAGATAACACACAAATAGTTCGCTAGATTAAAAAAATATCTATATAGATTGGACAAATTTTTCCTTTACTTACATTGTTACATTAATCAAAAGCTGGTATTTACGTTGCAAACTTCAAATAAATCGCTTGAAATTTTAAAAAAGCCAATTAAAATTTTCTTGCTTCCACGGGAACCCGCAGTATGAGTAACAACTTTACCAAGTTACAAATAAATCCGTCAATGAGTTTTTACTTGATGCTCGAAATGACAGACAATTTTTTCAATTGAACTATGGCTATGGCTGGACCAATTTTGATAGTCGAGTCTCGTTCCAAGTGAGTCGCAGATGTGTTGCTACCGTTGAGGAATAAGATGGCCGCATCTAAAGAAGTGTAATCGGCAACCACACCTTTCCAATTGCTTTAAAACAATCATTACACGGTAGAAATGGTACAAGGTACCGTGGCGGGTGGTGGTGGTACTGCCCCGGGCGAACTCTATGTGGAACAAAATAGCTTTCATATAAAACCAAATGTTTCATATAATTAAAGATCTTAAAAATATTAGTCGGGCCATATGTGTAAGTTATCCTTAAAATGTGTGGTATCTTTAGTTGTGTTTAGTTATTATGAAGAGAAATGTTTTGAGAAAGTATCATTGTTACATTATATAAAAACATGCAATTTTTATGTAAATGTAATGATCATTATTAGATATTAATAATTACAAATTAAAAAAAAAGAAATACCAGCCAGTTATCGCGTCTTATTAATTTGATTTGTACTCTATGGAAACATATATTTTTCCTTATAGTACAAAGTAGTGCTCTCTGGTTAAATGTATATGGACACATAAGTAGATACCTACCTGTATACTGAAATTATGAATTTGTATATAGTTTTAGTAAAAATTATTTTCATATATATAAGCAAGTTAGTAGATTCTGGAACACAAGAAATTTACTTCTAGAAACAAATTCTATTTCCAGTTAAACTGTTAGGCTATTATTAGGCTATGTTTTACATCAGAATATAAGAATGGACGTCGATTGTAGTGAAACATGTTGATATTATTGTAAATAGAGGTACACATGATATATAAAAGCATATTATATCGGATTTGGTCTTTTCTTTGGTTGAAATTAAATGACCACCACTAAAATTTTGCGTTGTTACCTATAAATGCATACCAGTACTCATTCATACCAGTAATTTGTCTTATGGGTTTTAAATAATTCACAAAGTCTTATTAAATACATAGTGCAAACCAGCACAAGTACTTAATTGTATTATAAACGAACAAGGAATAACTTTCAAACTTTATCATTTAATTTGGATGTTTCCACAAACTTTCTGACTAGACAGACCTTTATGAATATTACTGTCGTGCCTTTTTAATATGGCAATGTCAATTTAATGTATTAATTTCAATCTTTATAACACAAAATAAAGAATATCGCATACGATACTGTTTTTTATAGCATTGACACAGGCATATACTACGAGCCACCTCCGCGAACGGTAGAAATAATAATTACTAGTATACAGATGTTTTAACAATAGATGTTCTATGGTGTCTAATTCACCGTCCGCGAGCATGTTAAGTGGCCACCGTTGCTATATATATCAAGTTATATATATGTTACAAGTTATAAATTATCAAGTTACTAACCAGGTTTTTTTTTAAACTTATTAACAACTGTTAAAAGTCAGTCACGTGACCAGATGGAATTGTGCTAATACTTTGAAAAACTTTGAATGGAATAAACGTAACCTTAAACAAAGGTAGATAATAATTTAACTTTGTAACGAACAAATTAAAGCAAATTACAAAGAGGAATCATAAGTCACGTAATTTGATAAATCATTATCAAATACCGGTGAGTAACAAAACAGTCAATAAAGCGAGCATACTGCAAGACACAATGAGTCTGTGAGCAGTCACTGCTAAAGTTTAATTAAAGATTCATGATAAATTGTCGCAGGAAGCTGCATTCTGCGCCGCGTCTCGCACGTGAATAACGTCCGTTCCGCGAACACTTAAATAACTTAAGCCAGTAACCTAACAATAAATTCATGAGCCTTCAACTCCTTTGTTTGGGCGCTGCTTGCACGCTAATTGGCAGGAAGAGCCGTTGAATCGTCTCAGACAGTGGGTTGCCACATCATTATGATCATGTAAAATGTAAATCAGCGGCATAATGTTAGTTAAATACTTGCTCACAATATCAATATACGACTAAGGCTTACACGGTCTTACTTTTGTAATAAATGTAGAGAACACTATGGAGCTGCATAGTACTGGGTGACATATGCCTGCATGTTTGTTTCAAAGCTCTATCATCAATCCCATGATGTCAGTAGTAATAGATAATAAAGTCCTTCACAAGCGCTGGGGAAGGCAATCATGGAAGCTTTAGTGGGTACAAAATCCACATTAACCGGCGCTGGTTCTACAATGTCCTTTAAATGCTCTTAAAACAAAAAAAGGGTCAAGATTTGGGCTGAAGCATTCATTGAGTGAGACAGGATGGCCTTTTTCTTATGACCCTGACTTTGAGTCATCTAGTTATTACTTGTTTTTCAGTACTTTTTATTTCTGTTGAATTGAGTTTTCAAAAATCATGCTCTTCATGGTTACCTATTAATATATTAAGGATAGCATAAAATTTCGCCATCGAGAGGACCTGTTATTGTATGATTAAAAAACACTCTGAGCGAAAACCGTGGCGGTCTTAAAAAATGCAATCTCTAGTCAGGATAAATTAAATTGCACACTTATAAATGTTATCTACGTCCCGTCTTCCATCTACACCTAATTTAATTTCGCAATCCTTTGTTGTGGCAAGCCTTGGAACTCTTAAAGCTGTTTCAAAGACACCTCGCTTCTGGAGCCCGCAACCAGTGAACGAGAGGAAATAAAGTTATGATTTATGTAGTGAAATATGTTGCGGGCGCGAAGGCTATGTCATAAACGACAATACTCTTAGACGTCGATCTGAATTCATGGGACACAATCATCTTATAACAACATTATATGCGATAAATAATCAATAAAGACCATAGGTATTATAATAAGGACCTAACATAATAGTATTTTTGTTGTGGAACGCTGCGGTTGCAATTTGCAGTGTCATCAGCTACTTTCCACTATTCCGTGTTACAATCATATGCAAACCTACTACATAGTTGTTATCTAATTATGTGATAAAACATATTCCAAAGTATTAGAATACCTAAGCAATAATCAATATAGTTTCCCAGTGGAATTATATATTTCATTAAACTGTAACTGATATACAATACACACAATTCACATTCCTACTCCATAGCACCTCAAATGCATAATGAAAAATATGTTAGCAAAGTTTCAATTGCCTCGTTCGCGTATACATGATTTTATTTTCCAAGATCATTGTCAAGTTTATACACGTACCATTCTCAGAAAGTTTTGTGCCGGTGTGTTTGGGGTATTATCTGTACGTCGGCCTATAAAGTAAATTGGCCACATCTCCGGCGCCAACAACTCGCAGCTTGAAGCGTTTTGTGAAAAGTTTCTACATGCCACGCATTCAAAAAAACTACAAACTCTCATTTTTGTTTCGTAGTTTTTTTAAACCGCTTTTGTTAAGTATACAATAATGTATATATTCATTTATTTAACACGTTATTACACACAAAAATCAAACAATTTACAAAAACAATATCATTAAAATGTAACGCACATTAATTTTACGGTTAAAGTAGGATGCGCAGTTAAATAAAGAAAAATAAAAAGATTACACTTATGTAACTACATACATAACAATACACCAATATTACTACATATATGTATTTATACAGTTGATAACGAGATACCATAACGGAAATAACAATAGGAAACTGGAAACAACAGAAGAAGCAATTAAGTTAAGGATGAGAGGTAGTGACATTTACGAGAAAGTTGGTGTTTAGAGGAGTTCAGAGAAGTTTCTTTGCGAGAAGATACAGGAAGAGAATTCCAGAGTTTAGTAGCAGTGATAGAGAAAGATATAATAATAGAAGTGATAGCGAAAGAAATATATAGTCCATAGATAAGGCTAACTCAACTTACATATAAAATTTATCAAAATTCTATAATTATCTACCTATAACTAAATCCAACGATATATACTAATATTTTTTTTTTATGGATACAGGATAGCAAACGAGCTTGCAGCACCACCCATCCGCTGCCACCCATGACAACTGTGACTGACTTTGAACAAGACTCAATTAGGGACTGGGATGGTTAGTCCAATTAGTTGAGAAAGTTAATTAGAACATTAGTTGGTCAGTTCGTTAGTAGGTATGAGGACTAGGGACTGTTAGTGATAGTTAGTCCTGTTAGTTGGTGTTAGTAATAGTCCAGTTAGTACTTGTTAGTAGGAGTCTCGTTCTAAGTCAGTCACAGATGTGTTGCTACCCTTGAGGACTAAGATGGTCGCCTCTAAAGAAGTGTAACCCCAATTGCTATAAAAACAATTATTACACGGCAGAAATGGTACTAGGTACCGTGGCGGGCGGTGGTACTGCCCCGGGCGAACTCTATATGGAACCAATTAGCTTTCATATAAAACCTATTTGGTTCCCTATAGGTTTTACCACCTACAATACCTAGGTTATTGTAACCGGGCTCAAAACATAATGAAATTAAAACTATTGTAACAACTGGCCACAAAAGCTTGTCCAGGGAAAAATTGGATTGCTTAGTGTGTCTTCGCTAGCAATTTATATTTCTAAATAATTAATTATCTTCATTTGTGATATAAGATACCAAACGAGTATGAAGCTTGCCACCCAACCGTTTCCAAACTCTCACTTTGAACTCCGAAGGGGGCTGGGAGAATCAGTCCAGTTAGTGAATGATTTAAATAAGAACATTAAGTAGGTACATTCATTTTTCTATAAGGACTATATACAAAAGAACATGACATAGTAAGTGATTGTAAATGAGGAGCGTGATCTGCCGGTCCTGATAACGGCATGCACGCTCGCTTGATTTGACGGAGGTGAAGCGTGGCTCGCTCCGATTAGGACGCTCGCCTCAACCCGATTGGATTACGGCTCCAAGGAAGCTAAAGATTACTGTACCCCTAGTGTTATGATATTGACTCTATTAGGTGAATATTTATTCCGCTTAAAGACTACCCACAAACATTAGATTGCAAATGAAAGGCTTATCGATAAAATTGTAATAACAGACAACCATGACGTAGCAATATTTTTTAATATCAATATCATATCAAAATATTATGCCTGTATTTCCCCGAAGAGGTAGGTAGGGTGGTCAGTTTGCAACAGTTTTAATAGGTATAGGCGGATATTCTTACTATTTTATTTTGTATACCTACGTAAAAAAAAGAAAATATTCGATTGACGTGCAGCGTCTTATCTGTTGTATTTGTTATTTTACAACAGAAGTAGATAGATAGATGGCAAGATGGGTTCACTTGCAAATAATTTTAAATTTTGCTTAAAAAATCGATTCATACTATTTTATGATTATTTATTTTATTTTTATTTATATCAATCAGAATCCGTAAAACTTCACTGGTTGTTGATGATCGTTTGATGCATTTTGCGCAATTTCCAACTAAGTTAGCGACGTGGCCGAACATCTCAATAGTCGTATCAATATCAGAAGTGCCAAAGCGAGATGTAGCCAGGTAAATGCCCGTTAGGAATCCAGTTCTGCGCCGGCACCCAATACCCACTATTGAATTGCATTACATTAGGCACTGCTTGCATTCCAGTTGCCCAAATGATCAACCTGTTTAGCTATGCCAGTGTAACTTGTAAATAATTTATAGTTTTAGTAGCCTCGGGGTCCTTATAGGTAATCTCTTTATCTTTACTGCAGGCTGATATCTATGCATACAATTAGATTTTAATGAATACAATTTTGGGTTTGTAATAAAAATCAAAAAACAACAGTTACAACTAATATATTTACATTTAAATCCATAGTTATATTATGCATTAGAGGACGCGCGCGTGGTTTATTATTACTACATAGCTATTATTTTTTCTTTCATGTTCATTTTTTCCTCATAAACATTACTGGATAAACTCAACCTAGTGTAAACTTAGGAAGAACTCCTTATTTTCTAGGTATTCCTTCATGTTTCAGGACAATTTTTATACAACCACATTCATTCAACTTTTCTCCTTTTATATAAATTACACTGAAACTCTGGTATACATTAATTTCTGGATGAAAAGTTTGTTGCTTTAAAATGAATCTATTCCATATTCCATATTTTGAATGTGGCATGTCGCCGCCGCCGTGTAAAACGTTTAACAACAGTTTGTTTTGGTATTGTGCTTTAACCTCATTGGATGCGTGACAGTTCGGCCGCAGCGCCTGTCGGGCTGACGCAGGTCGGCTTGAAGACGGTCCACTTTCCAACACAATTGAGTTAAACAGCCCCCATGATTCACTCCCGCTTGTTTCTAATAAAAGAATTATTACATGGACGTCAAATATTATGGACAGTTTTAATGCTACATACCTACTTTAATTATACCTTGATCAGTTAGTTAAATAGACCAGTGAGCCAGTTGATTAAGTATACCTACTCGTAAAATTAAGCTTACTTATTTGGAGCAGCGTGGTGGAGTATGCTCTAGACCTAAATTATATAATTATACAATTGAATTATGTAATTTATACTTATATATTTTTTTACTGAAACTAGAAAATTAAATTATTTACAAAATATTTACATAATTAAAAAAAGGATGTACAGATTATTATATTTTAAAATAAAAATATTATTTAATATAAAAAATCCCAGCAACAGTACCTACTAGAAAACGTTATAGGTACTCACATCTCGATGTAGTCAAATAAATCCAGTGGGGTCACAACTGTCTGCACGTCACCGCTGGCGAGGAGACTTTAGATGACGCCTTTATCGTATGCGGACACGGGACCATGTCAGCTTGGGAGCTAGTTGCTAGTTCTATGCGGCTGAGTATATGGGTAGTACCTATCTAATATATTCAACAGTAGCAGCTTAGATAAACACAAACGTTTACATAAAATTATGATGTAGTAATTATGTAAATATCAATGGAACTACACTATCACAGCACAGTAATTGTTATTTAAAAAAAACGTAGTTTTGTGAAATAAGATACAGGTTAATATTTTATTAGAGTTTATTTGAAAACTATTTTACTTATACGTTAGAATTAACCTTAGGTTACTCTGCTACTACCAATAAATAATACTAAACTAATAAATGAATGTAATATTAGAGTCACTTTACTAGTAGTAAAGTGACGCTAGTAGTAGTAGAAGTAGAACTAAAAACTGAGTGGCACTAAAGTGTGACAGTGTTAACGCTGAACCTAAAGCAACAAAATAGGTTAAAACTTAAAACCTATTTAAGTACATTGTAAAATGTTTTTGGTATCCATATTTACGATGTACTTTAATCAAATTTAATATTCTTGGTTTGCGTTATGTTGTGTTAATACTAGTACCTAATAAGTAAAGGTCATTTGATGATATTCAAAGCGACGTATACACTCATATGGGTACACATTAGGAGTATCTCTATATTGTTTTCTTTTATTATTAATGTTTGGGGGCCCTGATATCTTAGACGATTACGGTCATCATGTATGGTCAGCAGGTATACAATACAGGCTGCATCGTAAACAAACGCAAATTTAAAATTTAATTAAATATCAATAAATGACATAATAAATACATACATTTTCTCGAGATAATACACTGGAAGTATATAGCTTTATTTTTAAGTTAAAACGCTGAGATGAAACTACCAGATTTCAAATAATTTCTTTTTTATAAGAAAATAAAGAGAAAGTACGCGTAATAGTAAGATAGCATTCAACAACAAAGATTTTCTCATAAAAGTATTCAACATCCTTATGCGCGACGAAGTTTGATAATCTCGGGAGTGCACGGTAAACATATTTATTAGAATGGAGCTAATTATCCTAGTTTCGATTTAAGAAAAAGTATCGAAAAGCGTCTAGCGCGGTAAACGTGTTAGTATGATATTTGCAGCTGTAAAGAAGTTAACTCAATACAAGTTTATTTTATGGCTTTTTCATCAACATACAAAGTTACCACTACACTCTTGCCGTAAGTAAGATACCCCGTAACTCACGGCTTATTCTGCCAAACTCTGATTAAACAATGTAAATACATACATACACGTCATAATTTAGGTATTACACAATCTAAAATTATTTTTTACTGTGTTAAACGTTTGTTTTAATCATTAAAGTAAGACAGGTTCACGATTTGGTGTTCACACATCAACGGTGCAAAGGATTGTGTTTTATAAGCAGGAAATTTTACAGCACGTAACAATAACAGTGTAATTTAAATGGCATTGCAAGAAAAACCAGGTGAAATATGGCTCTCCTCTCGACCGGGCACGTATTGCGTCTTAAATCCTATTTAGCAGACAATTGCAGTCGCTGAGGTATTTTAATAATGAATTCTTTCAGCTCTCACGTAAGTTCATATTGTCGTTGCTATTCTAATGAAAGGTATGATGAAAATGACTCGTTTTAGAAGTGTTTGTAGTCTCGAAACACATTCCATGTTGTATAGTCTAAACACCTTACAACTTTACTGTTTTTTTTTTAATTTAAAATAAATACTATTGTGCTTGTGTAGCGTCCATAGCCCAATGGCTCGAGTCGATTCTATACTCAAAAGAGTTTAAAAAAAAGACGGGCGCGGTTTTTTTTGGTTGGCCACTAAATCCTTCACCAATCCGTATTGGAGAAACGTGGTATGCTCAAGACCTCCCGCAGTTTTGTCTGTGGAACAGATCTGTTTCCAGCAGTGGGACGTATATGAGTCGCAGCTAAGTTAAGCTAAGCTACTGCTGTGCTAAGTTTAGTTACGAATTCCTGCTGTTTGATTAAACAGGCATGGTATTTGGTACGTACAATCTGAAGTAAGTGCATAAAGACTAAAATTAACGTTTCTCAAAAATCATCAAAATGTTTTCAAATACGTGCAAAGCCTGTTGATTTGTAGTTGCCCAAGGCATAAGCTAACCAGTCCTTTAATTTCAGTGAACGAGATTTCACACTGGATCGATTCTGTCCTGATGATCACATGAATAATTAAAATATTATATATTTATTATTTTAATAACTTTGTTCCAATACTAACCACACTCTAGTGCACAGCAAATTATAATATGTGCGGCGGCAATTTTAACTACAGAACTAATCACCAACTGCAGAACAATAGGACAAAATTCAGAACTTATCATCAACGTTGTGTGTTTATACACGTTCAGTTAGAAAGCCAACCTCACTTTTCTTCTTGCACGCTCTGCCAAAAAACTGAACATTTTAAAATATGTCTAGCAAACATGTTTTTGTTGTTATTATGATCAAAAGAAAGTTAATGAATCTATTTAAAAAAATTAATTCCAAATTTTTGCATTGAGAGATTGCTTTTTACATATTAAATAGCAGGTGGGGTTATTCTTTTTAATTTAATCGCAAAACACAAGTTAGTGTATGTAACTATATGTTTTAAATGAGTCTTCATGATACCTCAATTGATCTTGAGCTATTTTGTTCTGCATGTACTCAATAATATGTTACAATCTGTGATGTATGTGTATGAACAACAGAACATTCTACATTATCTACCTAAACATATTAAAACCTTTAAACCATACTTAGTTAAAGCTGATTATAATGTATTATATACCTGGTAGCGTGTACCGTATATCCTATATACCGTGTATCCTCTAAATAATTATCGACATAGAATACTACAGTTCACATACCCTACATAAAGCTTGAGATTCCGTCTCATGAACAGCAAGTATATTATTTAATTAATTTGAGGAGCACCATAGTAGTGGGCGAAAAAACCAAAAAACCAAAGTCTGATAAATGTTTAGTAACACACTCTTACACATGCTTTCAACTAAGGTAAAGTTACAAAGTGCTGTCATATACAATTACTGTCACCGAGATAAAATCAAGGCCAGAAATAGAGTCGTCGCAGGCTCCATACGGAGGCTCGACGACTAAGTACCTACAATATTTCATTCTTACATAAAACAACTTGGTATGAACTCTGCAAAGCAGAAATAGGCGTGCTACACGTTGATAAAGAACTCGTTGAAATCGCCTTTTTAACACCACGTGTCATAAAGTCACTCGAAATTTCGGTGAAATTTGGCACGTTTATTCCTTTGCGAAAAATCTGGAGTGTTCAAATTTTGATATCGCTCTTTGACTGTAAAAATGTGAAAGAAGCGAAAATGTCATCTACATCATGTTTAAAATTTCACGACTATGCAGAGTTTGAATGAGCTCCACGAAAATAGCGGTTTAGAACAACTTACAATACGTGTATCTGGTTGTCATCAATCGGCATACGAGTGAGATTGACGCTGTGCAAATCAATTTCGTGTAGCACCTGCCGTGAGCACCGTGTTGTTATTCTCTTGCTGCGAAAGCGTAAAATTGCTATTTGTTTTAAATTTCGACAAGCTCCAGCTCATGTCCCACTGCAGAACACATTATTTTAAATCATACGTTTGCAATTCTATTTTCGTTTGCATAGCCTATTCACAAAAATGGCGATTAGTTATTCTTACTTTTAGATTTAAACCTATCTGTGCCAAGCATGGACTATTGATATAAATTATTTTAGCCCTTAGCTTATTTTGAATTACTTACAATGTGATACATCAACGTGGATAAATCAACAGAGATTTTGGTAAAAAGGTAGGTAATCAAAATCTTTATATCTATATATTTTAAAGAAATAAGCTATGAAATTTCGTCATTGTAAAGTATATGTTTAGCAATGCGAGCAAATACTATATGGTAAATAAAGTTCGGCAAATACTCGGACATAGGTACACACTAGGTATACAGCTATAGCTGTGCTCGTTGTTTGTTTACGACATTTAAATTCAGTACAGCAACTTACCGGAAAGAGTTTTAGCATTTGTCCGGTGCAGCTGAACTCACACACAGAATTGTAAATTTATTCGTCGGATTCTTAACGCTGGGGTCAGCAGCCGAGTTTAATGCATTTCAGAGTTCCGATGTCATTTTTCACATACAATATTAGTTGGATGCTCTGGTATTAAAATTGATGTGTTATTGAACACACATGAATTGTGTGAACTTAAAGGGCAACATTTTTTTCTATGACAGTTTTAGTTATTTAGCATAAAAAGGACATGAATTGTGTGAACTTAAAGGGCAACATTTTTTTCTATGACAGTTTTAGTTATTTAGCATAAAAAGGCTTAGAAATCCCACTTCCTAAAACAATGGAAATAACGTATTTAATTTTACCACATTCAATTCATTCGTACTTTACCGTAACATTTAAGAAAGGGTTCAAGTGTTTTGAAAATCAAAAATATCGCTTTTATCTTTAAAACAAAACTGGGTACGTGTTACTGCCCCCAAACACGGCATATGAAAGTGTTGCTTATAATTTAGCCGCTGTAAGATTGCGTTGTAATACGGGGTAAGGGCTGCTCGGATTGCTGTATTTCCTTAATAGTCTGCATTTACCCCCGCCGACAATTTGTGACAAGAGCGTGAGCTAAATTGTCGCCCGGAGGAAATAAACTAATTTACTTATACATGACATTCATAAACTAAGCATTTGTTGAAATACAAACGGCTACTGAAAGAGAATAAGTAAAATAATATAGCGAAACAACAGACAATGGGACGAGCAAACAGCATTTAAGACGGGCTAGTTTATTTTGGTATCGTTATTACTTTCCGATTTTAGCAGTTATCTATTGTCAGCTGGTTTTTTTATAATGGCATACCTACTAAACATTATTGATAGCACTGTTAGATAGAACTGTTACTGGTAATGTTATCTAGCTAAAACTAAATTTTCATGAAAGCAAACATTTAAAAAATTTACGACAAAAAAGGACTATTTTTGCACTGTATAAATGGCGTTAACTGTATAAATAAACATGTACCTTACCTATGTAAATAATCTTTAAATTACCTTGATTTTAAATTAAATAATTTGGATAAAATATTCAATTGTGAACATCTTGTTTTTACTCAACCTGGTTACCTGGCTGTTTGCAATGTATATTATTGATTGGGCAAATCTTGCAAGCTGAATTTGAATAACTTTCTTTTATCATACGGCGTTGAAAATATACACGATGCGGTTATTCTCCCACCATTAAGCTTGGTGTATTTCATAATTTAAGGGTTAATAATATCCTATTCCGTGTCACTTCATCCACTTTCATGAACGTTAAGGTTTCTTCAGTATCTCCTTCAACTTCACAGAAAATGATATTTTATTGTTTAGTAAAAGATGTGGTGTAAGCAATTAATCAGTTGGTGGGATTTAATAAATAAATAGTAATTTATCTCAGACCATGTGATTTGACTTCGTTTTCTAAATAGAGGCCTAATTCCTTATTAACTACTTACATAGAAATACTAGAACTTTCTTTTATGTTATGATTAATGTAAAATACAGCAGATACTTTTTTTTATAATATAGATGGACAAACAGACATACGGGCCACCTGATGGTAAGTATATAATAATATTAATAATAAATATCTTGGACATTCTCAAACACGGCCATCTGACCCCAAAGTAGGCGCGAGCCTGTGTTATGGGTGTCAGAGACTGATATACATACATAGATATTTTTAAATACATACTTAAATAGATAATATTGACATCCAGACCCAGAACAAATTCAAGTGTCACACGAATATTTGTCCTGAGTGGGATTCGAACCCACGACCTTTGGCGCAACAGACAGGGTCACTACCGATTGCGCCAACGGGCCTGTCAAATATATGTATATATAGTAACTTATCATATTCCAATAGAACAGAACTTTTGGTACTCTTTAAGTTTGTGTTACATTGTTTGTTTATTGGCCAGTGCCGGAACTTTCGCCAACTAATCGACGGGTGTCAGTCGTAAACGCTCACTGAAGAGTTGGGGAACTTTTCCTCTTCACACGGAATCGACGCAATGAATTATGCATAGGAATTAACTTTGACGCCAGATACCGGCCGAAAGATTTATTCCTCGATATGATATGTTAGAAAACAATCCAAGTTGTTCCAGTTTCAACAGTTCAGTTTCTGAATTATGGTTCTTGTTTTACTGCGAACGCGTCAAACAGTCGATAAAGTTGATACAAGTGAATATTTTTGAATGTATTTTTTTTAAACTTAGAAGTTATGTTATGTTTATTTTTATTTGTGTGTTATGTTATAATATAACATTACATAACAAAAAATCACCTCTGTGTTTCACCAAAGGGGTAGGCAGCGGTGTGTTGTACACCCACATTTTTCATCACTTATGTTTAGGTCCCATGTAAAAAGTGGTGAGCCTATTGCCATACACGGGGCAAAAATCCAGAATCCAAGCTGCTACCAGGCATTTCAAGTTGGAAAAACCGAATACTTCTGTTGCCGGATCCAGGGTACGAACCCAGAAACCCAGAGAATATCCACTAATTAAACTAAAAGTTTAATTTTTAGATATAAAGTGGGTGCTATTTAACTGTCCACAAATCGTCAATCCACCTGCTTGTTCTTCTGTAACTTATGTAAAACAGTAAAGATTTGCTGAACACTCCAGATTTTTATTTAATTCTTCATAGGTTCATGTGTTCCTTTATTTATAACAATTTAAATATTTATTTCTTTACAGCGATGTACTAAGCTCTTAATTTCAAAATAACCCCACTCAAAAAAGCATTTACGCCATCAAAATGTCATACATACAGAGCCGGTGTAGTGGCGGGGCAGCCTTTTATCTGAGTTACGCACGCTCTTACAGGACCTTTCCGGAAATTTAACTTCGTTAAGAATGAAATATGTCCCGTCGTTATTCCACGGCTTG